>OX401413.1:13395742-13436537 GCA_947846245.1 Cerastoderma edule
TTTCCAATTTTATCACATTTTGAAATGTCGTCTGCAAACTCTTTCAATTTGAGACAGTCGAAAATGTGTTGTTTGGGAAAAGGTTAAAAGTTTATCTTTCATGCTCTACTATTTCCTATTATCGTTACGTAACACCGTGATATTTTCCTTTTCTTTTTCGAGTGCCTATTGGTTTGTCATTGATTAACATATTGTCATTATAATGCACTACAAATATTGCACACATATTATACAATGTTAAAGGGACTAATTCACAGATTTTGTCCTGTGTGTAACAAAAGTCAAAAGGGTGATTTAAATCAGACCTCGTCACTTAACAAACGACCGTTTTTAACTTACACATTCTTTGGTTGCTGAACATCAGTGTTTTCCTTTGAAATGCTAACCAGCTTCCATACCTGTCATTGGTAGCAAACTCTTACCAATTTCGATTATTTTGTAGGACGAAAATAAGGTATGCATATGCATAGTCAAACGTTTTTTAAAACCCACATGATAATTTAATCGTCGTGAACAAAATAAACCGTTTAAGCAGTTTACCATAACTGCATGAACTGCATGATAAATCTGCTATATCTCCACCACACGATAATTAAAGGTGATGAAATGTGTTTCAATCATATTCTTATATGTATCGCTGCAAATCTGGGAACTCATTTTATCAGACATATAAGACATGTTGATTTAAAAAAATATTTTTATCTCGATCTGTGTTTTTTTGGACTAAGAGTGCGTCAGCACGTTAGTCCATTGAATTTACACACTACGTTTTGAGGGCCGGCAGTTTATCGATGCACAAATAAGGATCTGACACCAATTACTCATTAAACATCCGCCTTCACTATGCGGACTAATACGTACTTGTTGAAGAATGCCATAAACCGTTTGCTTAACATTTTTGCAGGCTGACCTTCATTTTGACTATGTGTCTAAAAGACGTCCTGGTGCTTGTATCCGACTCTATTTGGACTCTGTGATCCTTCAAGAGGTATGATATTTTCTCATAGAAAGCTGGACAATTTTCCAAAAATAGATTTTTGTCTTGTCTGCTTTTCCAAACTTTCAATATCAGACTTTGATTTAAACACTGATTTGTATCAAAGGTTTTACCAAAACTTTAATTTCAAATCATTTTGACCATAATTTGCTTTACTTCGTTTCACGGCCAGCCGTTTGTTAACAAACGTTTATCTCTATAAACAATGTGCTGTTTTTGTCCCTTCCGGTACCAGCGAGGATTATGTGTGGTAGGTTTGTACCATACCGGTCTCTTTATTCATTCCAAACGTCTATTTTGTTAGATTTGAACAGCTATATAGACACCGGTTCTAATGCTACCTTCATTCCGATTATCTATTTTTAGAATAGAACAGCTATATAGACACCGGTTCCAATGCTTCCATCATTCCAACTATCTATTTTTAGAATAGAACAGCTATATAGACACCGGTTCCAATGCTACCTTCATTCCAACTGTCTACTTTAAGAATAGAACAGCTATATAGACACCGGTTCCAATGCTACCTTCATTCAAACAATTTTTTTTTTAAAAAAGACAATGGTTCAAATGCTACCTTCATTCCAACCATCTATTTTTAGAATAGAGCAGCTATATAAACACCGATTCCAATGCTACCTTCATTCCAACATCTATTTTTAGAATAGACACTGGTTCCAATGCTACCTTCATTCCAACTATCTAGTTTTAGATTAGAACTGCCATATAGAGATAGGTTCCAATGCTACCTTCACTATAACCATCTATTTTTAGAATAGAACAGCTATATTGACACTGGTTCCAATGCTTCCATCATTCCAACCATCTATTTTTAGAATAGAACAGCTATATAGACACCGGTTTCAATGCTTCCATCATTCCAACCATCTATTTTTAGAATAGAACAGCTATATAGACACCGGTTTCAATGCTTCCATCATTCCAACCATCTATTTTTAGAATAGAACAGCTATATTGACACTGGTTCCAATGCTTCCATCATTCCAACCATCTATTTTTAGAATAGAACAGCTATATTGACACCGGTTTCAATGCTACCTTCATTCCAACCATCTATTTTCAGAATAGAACAGCAATATTGACACTGGTTCCAATGATTCCATCATTCCAACCATCTATTTTTAGAATAGAACAGCTATATTGACACTGGTTCCAAGGCTTCCATCATTCCAACCATCTATTTTTAGAATAGAACAGCTATATTGACACCGGTTTCAATGCTACCTTCATTCCAACCATCTATTTTCAGAATAGAACAGCGTCCTGGTCCGCTCCAAACGAAATCGGCATCAAGAACCTGAACAGACCGATCGTTGCCGGCACCCCTGCACTATTTACATGTGGGGAGCAAGGAAATATCTGTCGTAACGAAGGGATACCTGCAGATCTGATACAGTGCTTCACAAAGTGGGTTATATGTCGTTCATCTTTTACTTTATCCCTTTACCAAACGCAAAAATTTCGACTATCCCAAATTGAAAGCGTTTGCAGACGACATTTCACAATGTGATGAAATTGAAAAATAATCTTCTGATAGGACAGAAAACATGGTCGGAAATGAGCCATTTCTCCTTTTCCTATCATGTTTTCCAGAGTCGTCTGCAATAAACTGGTATTGTTTGGTAATGGGTTAGACATGTTTTATATCTCAAAGCACGATTACCAACAGGTTTTGAAATAAATCGCTCTGAGTTAGTCCGTTTCAGAAACCAAGCAGATTTCCGATGTTTAGCGGAAACAATACAGTCAAAGGGTGAGTCTGTACAAATGCCGTATTGGTCCAATCATTTTATCAAAACTTATTAAATTTTATTTAATTACATTTCCCGTTCAACGTTGACTATATATCAACCGGAAACAGGAAATATAATAGTTATTACATTACCTGTTTTATTACATTTCCGGTTGTTACACAGCTCTGCCCTTTTGGTATATAAGTTTCAATATTGGTCATGGCAATATTCTATGCTATAAACAAACCATACGTATCAGATTCACTTTAAAGTTCCCGGACGTCATACAATAAAAGTATATAAGTAAAAAGTGAAATAAGCGTATAGTATTCAGCTATGCTTCAAATAAATATTCATAGAAAGAAAGTCACTGAAATCGCTTCATAAGTGTAGATAATGATGGAAAACCCCACGGTATCTCCGACTGGATGATACATCCGATATATGATAATTAGTTACGAAGTGTAGGCTGTCACGTGACGATGCACGCTTAACTTAGAATTGTAAATTATCTAGCCTGTAAATCCTGCTGTTATTTAAGTGTAAGTTAGAACTACATTGCCAATCGTATGTTATTCTGGCTAGTTCGAAGTAAACACTTCTGCTAGAGCGTGTATGGTAGTTTTCAATGTGTATTCTGTGTATTACGTGGCCGGTTATTTATAGCTCGACCTATATGCGTCGTCTGTCGTTTTGCCATCGTATTTGTATATAAAATGAAAAATGCCCAACATCATCTAATATTTTAGTGTTTTTTCTGTTGAAATATTAAAAAAAAAACAAAAAAAACGTGTATTCCTTCAGTTTGTTGAGTTCTAAAAATTTAAACCTTTGACGTCCGGGATCTTTAACTAACAAATAATATACCCGCGTGCTACACAAAACGGGAGAGGTTAACATTGCGTCAGGCTGTACGTCATTCAGCTTGGTGGAGATTTCATACAAATTCACTGAATACAACAAACCATCTAATTGGTCAACTAACTTGTTATAACGACTTAACTATCTCGTTATTTCGAGTTAGTAGGTCGAAATAACGCCTTAATTAGCTTTTTTTTCAAGTTAGTAAGTCGAAATAACCCCTTAATTATCTCGTTATTTCAAGTTAGTAAGTCGAATAAACGACATAATCATCTCGTTTCTTCTAGTTAGCATGTCGAAATAACGAGAAAAAACATCGCAAACATGTCACCTCTATGCCACCGTAGATAAATGACCGATTGGTGCATTTCAGGAAGGACATCGCTTTTGACGAAGACGGCTCTGGTAACCTGCTCGTTTACCACAGAAGTAAGTTACCGTTACACTGAAACCCATTACCAATCAATAACGACATTTGACCAGTTTTTTGCAGACGTCTCTCGAAAACATTGTAGGAAAAGGAGAGATTTCTTTAAACGAGCGGATTCTCCTTTTTCCATAATGTTTTCTGCCCAACCAGAAGATTATTTTTCAATTTCATCATATTTTGAAATGTCGTCTGCAAACTATTTCAATTTGGGACAGTCGAATATTTGGTGTTTGGTAAAGGGTTGAACCCGTCTTGTTTTGTATTTCTATGTATCACGGTGAATGTTTGTGAAATTGAAGGGCCTTACGCATTGTTATAGAAAACATACTGGTGCGTTTATTATATCTACAGCACAGCCGATTCAAACATGGACGGCAAAAATGATTTTCACTCATCGGATGGGATTGTGCCTTTTTGTAGAGTTATCATAGACAAGACAATGGGTTTCATGCTTCCAGAAAGCACACCCTGGTGCTGCTTTTTATATAGGTTTACTGTGCCATATTGTAGATTATGTATTTAAGAGGTTTATTTACTTGGTTTGTTAAATTGGTGACAGCGGCGGGAAAAGGATTCAGATTCCCCTCTACCTAGGTATAATGCCTTAGTACATTGTTGCACTGTTACCTTTTCACAGGTGTTGGGTTCAGGGATATGGTATGTAACAGCGGTTTTGCGCCGTATCAATCAGCGATTATGGAACAGTATGGGGATAAAGTAGAGAGACTTATAGCCCACGAAATTGGACATGGGTAAGTGATTCTAATTTGTTTTTTTTTTCTTTTAGGCGGTGTACTTGTAGAAAGGCATGTACCGGATACTTTGGGGGAAAACCCGACCAATTAATGAAGTTAATTATGTGTCTTTATGTTTAATTTATCCTAGTTAAACAGAATTTAAATCTGCTTGTTCACAGATGTAAGGAACCCTGGAACATATTTCTTAAGAACTGCATACCAGGGTACCGTTTTACTAAACAGTTTACGCTTAAGATTTGCGTAAGTCTAAAACAACAATTCCTCTTATTTCAATATTGGACGAAGCAATATTGCAAAGTGACACGTCATTGGAATCGTCTCTCCGAGACGCTTCCAATGACGTGTCACATTGCAACATTGTACTTTCATTGAAGATACTATCCATGTTTATCAATTATGACTTACGCAAACATTTTCCGTAAGTTGTTTAGTAAAACGGGCCCCAGCATACTTAAGAACACATTTCTTAAGAACTGCATACCAGCATTCTGTTGTATTCGACATACTGGGGAATAGCCATTGAAAGCATGATTAGTTCGTATTTAAGCATTAAGAGCCAATATGCAAAGAAATATATACATTTAGCTCCAAAATCGTTGCAACGGTTTTGAAATCTTTCGCAATCCGTCTTCACATACAAGGGTATAATGACACATTCTGATACAACTCTGCATTTCTTTATTGAAAAATAATATAGAAATTGCATTATTTCAACTTCTTTTTTTGACTCGCAATATGTCTTATATGAAAACAAACACATTTTAAGGACATAAACGAGGAGACGAAGTTGTGCATTCGTACGCTTTTTACCTTATTTCTTTACCTGTTAATAAATATGCTTACAATGGAACTCTCTCTCTGTCTCTGTCTCTGTCTCTGTCCCTCTCTCTGTCTCTGTCCCTCTCTCTGTCTCTGTCCCTCTCTCTGTCTCTGTCCCTCTCTCTGTCTCTGTCCCTCTCTCTGTCTCTGTCCCTCTCTCTGTCTCTGTCCCTCTCTCTGTCTCTGTCCCTCTCTCTGTCTCTGTCCCTCTCTCTGTCTCTCTCTCTGTCTCTGTCCCTCTCTCTGTCTCTGTCCCTCTCTCTGTCTCTCTCTCTGTCTCTGTCCCTCTCTCTGTCTCTGTCCCTCTCTCTGTCTCTGTCCCTCTCTCTGTCTCTGTCCCTCTCTCTGTCTCTGTCCCTCTCTCTCTCTCTGTCCCTCTCTCTCTCTGTCCCTCTCTCTCTCTGTCCCCCTCTCTCTCTCTGTCCCTCTCTCTCTCTCTGTTCCTCTCTCTCTCTCTGTCCCTCTCACTGTCTCTCTCCCTGTCTCTCGCCCTGTCTCTCGCCCTGTCTCTCTCCCTGTCTCTCTCCCTGTCTCTCTCCCTGTCTCTCTCCCTGTCTCTCTCCCTGTCTCTCTCCCTGTCTCTCTCCCTGTCTCTCTCCCTGTCTCTGTCCCTGTCTCTGTCTCTGTCCCTGTCTCTGTCTCTCTCCGTGTCTCTGTCCCTGTCCCTGTCCCCGTCCCCGTCCCCGTCCCCGTCCCCGTCCCCGTCCCCGTCCCCGTCTCCCTCGTCCTCCCCGTCGTCCTCGTCCTCTCTCTCTCTCTCTCTCTCTCTCTCTCTCTCTCTCTCTCTCTCTCTCTCTCTCTCTCTCTCTCTCTCTCTCTCTCTCTCTCTCTCTCTCTCTCACGCACACAGACACACACCCACATTCACTCTCTCACCTATACTTTTTCCCTCCACTTTAATCAACAAAACAAATGTGTTATAGACTGGGTGCCGACCACGACGAACTCGACGGTTGCTCGGATAACGACACATACATCATGGCGTCTGAGGTGGAAATCCCTGTCGATGACCTTAAGCTGCGAAACGTCTGGTATTTCTCCGTATGTAGTCTAGACGAGATGTACGCCTATATCGCGACGTAAGATTTTTTTTTTTCGTTTTATTTTTATTTGTATATTTTAAAAAGAGAGTCATGTATGTATCTACGATAACTGGGCGAGTCCATTCTTAAGCGGGAGAAAGCATTAAGGTAGGGATTTTCAAGTTTTAGTTTAAACATTTTTTTATTATAGAATACTTTTACAATTGGATTGCGACGGAAGTTTTAACCTTATTTAGTTGCTCTCCTGGGTTTTAGGTAAAATGAAAGTAGGTAAGTTTAAGGTAATACAAATAGGTACTTATTTTTAAACCAATACTATGTCATTTTAGGTATTCACTATCAATATGTTTACGTTACCTTAATGCAATACGCCGATAGATTATGTAGCACGCATTGCACTATCTTCAGGCAGCCACAATGCCTGCGAAATAACAGCTTTACCGAGGATGAGTACAACAGCTTTGAAAACCGCACGCTTGCCGGCCAGTTGTACGATGTGAACACACAATGCCAATTCAGATTTAACCTTACCTCTCAAGCATGTGACCCGCTTATGCTAAACAGGGTAAGGGAACCATTAACCATTAGAATGCTGGGTAATTTTCCAAAAATGGATTTTTGTGTTGCTTGCTTCCCAAAACCTTAGATATCAGCTTAATTTTGATGCAGAAAGATACCCAGAATAGCAAGCATGTTAGATAGCAGGCCAACCGCAAATTTAATTGACGGCTGGCATGTGATCTAATCTGTTTGCATAAGTCGCATCTAGCACTATAAGGTGCTTACTCACGGAAGAGATAATTTGAGTCATAATAAACTGTTGTTTATACAATACATTTTGTATTGTTGTTTGACATAAAATTGAATGTAGATATTGAAAGCATAATAAGTTCAGAAAGCGTAAATCTATCTTAATATCATCCGTGCAATTCGCGTGCCGCATGCAGGCTGCAATATGATATATACAGTCAAACTTGTGTTTAGAGGCCAGTCTATAGGACAGAGTAAATTGGCTGTTTAAGACAGGTTGGCTGCTTAACACAAATTGATATACACTATAAATCTAACAATGGGACTTTCTGTAGTGGTTGTTTAAGGCAGGTTGGCTGCTTAAAAGGGTGGCTGCTTAACACAAGTTAGACTATATTTGATATCCGTCTCTAAATCACGTGATCGCAGCGCGCACTTGTAAGCATCGATTAACCTTTTTTTTCATCCTTTTCTTGTTCTATATTAATCTATTGTTTGTGTTTATCTGTGTCCATAAAGGTTACAGGGTGAATAGAATAGATGATTGGTGTCTTTGAATATGAAAGAAATATGTTTGAAAAGAAGCGCCCTAAGTCGGATTATCATCTGTTTCGCCCTCAGCTCCTCGGATAAAAGTCCTACAACTTGCCCGATAACGATTTACCAATTCAAGACGCCAATCGTATGCTCTCTATTCCTTAATGGCTATTCTGGTAGTTGGATAATCATTACGATTTGATATTCTATTTCAAAAATGAACATTTAAATCAAACTAGATCTATCAAGAAAAACCAAGCGGTTCTTTTTAAATCTAATAATTTTCTTCAGACCTATCTGCCGGATATGTGTTCCAAGGGTATTTACTGCACTGAGCCCGGGTTTAATTGCACCGGAGTATTGCGACCGTACGATGGGACACCGTGTGGTGATTTAGGTGCTGTGAGTATCTTTTCTGTTAAACCTTATATAGTGCTAAAACCGACTTCATGCTTATGCAAACAGGTAAGATCCAGACCAGCCGCCAGGTAAATTACCCTTATGGTCCTGGAACCGGCTTCATGCTAATGCAAACAGGTTAGATCCAGGCCAGCCGCCAGGTAAATTACCCTTATAGTTCCTTATAGTCCTGGAACCGGCTTCATGCTTATGCAAACAGGTTAGATCCAGACCAGCCGCCAAGAGAATTGCCGTTATAGTTCCTTATAGTACTGGAACCGACTTCATGCTTATGCAAACAGGTTAGATCTAGGCCAGCCGCCAAGTAAATAGGCGGCTGGTCTGAGATCCGACCTGTATGCTACTCTGAGTATCTTTCTCCGTCAAAATTAAGCCGATATTTAAGGTGTTGGAAAGCAAACAACATAGATATCTTTTTTTAGAAAGTCACTCAGCATGCTAAGGGGTTAATCTGGGTTTATTTTCAATGGCAGCGGTTCATTTATCTTTTCTTGGACAATGTTCACGTTTCTTAGATATTGTACCAGTACTGGTACATGGATCGATCGACCTTAGTTAAGTTTAAACTTATTTATTTTAAAATGATTGTGAAAGATGTTCATATGAATGAGTTTAATCATTCTTGATTCTGCTTCCTGGATCATAACCAGTACTCGCTCTTAATGTTGTTTAATGAAATGTCACAGAGCTGAACCCGCTTCTCATTGGGTTCGAACCTTCGACCTTCATGTCAGAGGGCCGACACTCTGGACCACTATCCTCCTTTCGAAGGGATATCTTCGCAAAATATTGTAAAATTAGTCGCTATTGGGAATTGAACCAGGGATTCTCTTACCCAAATTCCCGACGGTATAAGATCTCTCTCACTGATCATGTCTATTTCACTTGGCTTTAAGTCTTAGAATGCTTGGTAATTTTCTAAAAATAGATTTTTGGGTTTTCTGCATTTCCAAACCTTAAATATCTGCTTAACAATGCAGAGGAAAGATAATCAGGGTAGCAACCAAGTTAGAGCACAGTCAAGCCGCCAATTTACTTGGCGGCTGGCGTGGATCTTATCTGTTTGCATAAGCATGAAGGGGTTAACTATGGAACAGTTATGAAATCTCATTAGTTTAAAAACATGTTTATTTTACATCGTTTGTGACGGAAGTTTGAAGCTAATCAAACTCACTTTCGATCACCCCAACCTGGATACTTTACCAGTACTCGCGCTCATTCTTGGGTTATTCCCATTTGCATAGCAATCTTTCGTTTTCAAATGACGTCACGACCGTGAACGTCTTTAAGGCGGCCATTTTAACCGCCCGGGTACTAGAAGTCGGATAGAGAGAGTAGTTGGATAGAGATAATAAGCCACAGGAATAATAGACGCCCCAATGCCTATCCGGGTTTTCTTTTGTCATTGTAACTTGTCATGACGTAATTACAACAGATCAATACAAAAAAGCCAATAAATCGATAATGACGAACACAATGGATAGCGAATTTTGGATAGAATTAATAATGCATTTAACCCTTTCCTAAACAATAACGACATTTGGCCACTTTGTGGCAGACGAATTTATATATCATTGTGGGAAAAGGAGAAATTGCTCGTAACGAGCAATTCTTCCTTTTCCCATAATGTTTCCTGCCCTATCAGAAGATTATTTGCCAATTTCATCACATTTTGAAATGTCGTCTGCAAACCCTTTCAATTTGGCACAGTCGAAAACTTGTTGTTAGGGAAAGGGTTAAGGAATTAATAGAACACTTACGGACGACATTGGTCCCACGACATCATCTTTATCATTTCATTAAAATCAATTTCAATGGTTTGGATTTTTTTTCTTCAAAATAATCATCCTTTTCCAACAAGTTTCTTTATATTTCCGGTTTATTTGGCAGGGTTTAATTTATACAAGTGTTCGTTCTAAACGATCGTTTTCCTTACATGACTTTGAACGTGTTGAATAAGTTCGAGAGTGAGTTAATCGACATGTTTACAACGGTTTAATCAAGAATATTACATGAATAAAAAAAACCTCATAGACTATAAAGTAAGTTATGTAGTTTTTTATCCTAATTTCTTTATCCTAATAATATGTTCTTTTATTTTTCAGTACTGTTTGAAGAGCGAATGCTTTACTCCACCACGTAAGTCATCGTTTATACCCCTTATCCATTAACCCTTTACCAAACGCCAAATTTTCGACTGTCCCTAATCGAAAGAGTTTGCAGACGGCATTTCAAAATGAGATGAAATTGGAAAATAATCTTCTGATAGGACAGAGAAGATTTTGGGAATAGGAGAATTCTTTCGTAACGAAAAATTTCCTCTTTTCCCACAATGTTTTCCAGAGTCCTCCGCAACAATCTGGTCAAATGTCGTGATTGTTTGGTAAATGGTTAAAAGACAAAATAAGGAGAGAAATGGGTTTAGAATACCTATAATTTTCAAATCATTTCGTTTTATTCTTTCTGATAGTAATAATTGTATTTACAAAATATCAAAATACGAAAATCTGAACTCATCGGGTCTATCCAATGACAAAACTTCTTAAATCATATGAAAGCCGCTATGTTGCTTCTTGTTCAAATAGAAATAAACAAATTAAAAAATAAGAATAGAAATGAAAAAAAAAAAAAAAAAAAAATAAGACCGACGTTCGTGGAGATATTGGTGTATGATGTTTTTAATTCACGATTATTAAGTAATGATTATTTCTTTCCTAGATCATGCTACTAACATTGCAGTTTTTGTTGCTGTTGTTGTTGTAGTTTCCAACTTGTATATCTTTGTGCACTGTTCATTTGTTTACACAACGTATATTGTTACGTGTATAATATCATGATGGGACTTTCTGAAGTTGTTTAACGCAGGTTGGCTGCTTTAAATGATGGTTGCTTAACACAAGTTGGACTATATTGAATTGAATCGGTAATTCGTGAACGATTCTCAAACGTTTTCCTTATTGAACGTATAACTGTGTTATTGTATCATTGACAGGATCGGTCGGACTCCCCTGTGATTGTAACAGTGAATGTCTTGGTAATTTTACCTATTGTAGCAGTGCCGGCATCTGTAGCTGCCAGGACGGGTATTATGCAACAGGTTCATCTATTTGTGAACCAAGTGAGTGGTTTAAAGTCTCATACATTTATAATCGTTATAGGGTAGGTCAATGTTGAACTAGTTTAAGTACTCTGTACATTTGGGACCAGGGTACCGTTTTACTAAACAGTTTACGCTTAAGATTTGCGTAAGTCTAAAACAACAGTTCCTCTTATTTCAATATTGGACGAAGCAATATTGCAAGGTGACACATCATTGGAATCGTCTCTCCGAGACGCTTCCAATGAAGTGCCACCTTGCAACATTGTACTTTCATTGAAGATACTATCCATGTTTATCAATTATGACTTACGCAAACATTTTCCGTAAGTTGTTTAGTAAAACGGGCCCCAGGGTACTATATCACTAACTAAGTAATTGCGTAGGTCTAAACCAATAAACAAGGATGATATATTAAATGAAATTATTATATTGCATTGTGACACGTCATTAGAAGCATCTCGAAGAGAATGAGGTGTTACTTTGCAATATTCTCCAGCCCAATATTGAAATAAGATAAATATTGTTTTGAATTTCTAGCACGATAACTTTTACTTAAAAGGTGCCCAGGTTTGTAACGGTGTGAGAGTCATTCAGACTGGGAAAAAATATTCCTACGAGACAATGAGGGGATAACCCAAATCCATTTCTTGATTCAATGTTCCTTTCATTTGCGAATTTATTCGTGTTTTCTTCGTCTAACATAAAGTATATTTTAGTTCCGTTTCGCGAAATAATTGATTTCCATGGTAACGACTGTATAGATTGTTTCTGACCTTATCAAATCTTGGGCATATAATAGATACGTAATGTTCATCATCCAAAAGATCTAAGCGAGACCACCCAAAATGACAACTCATTTTCGAAATCAATGAGTTTGTAAAATAGCATTATAACTCTTACACAAATTGATGAATTAAACGATGTAGAAGTACTTTGCCTTGCTCGAAAACCCACTCATGTACTGCAGGTCTTGGCTCTTTACTTAAGAGGTGACATACATACTACATATACAGATTTCAATGGGCATTTTGCAGAAAGCACAGACAAACACATTGGTTAAATTTAAATTTACAAAAACTAATATACTGTTTATATACCATTGTAACTAACCGAGCAAATTAACTTCTCAGAGACGCAAACACATCCGATCAGTGAAAAAACACTGTCGTACACTGAGCAATTGTGTTGTCTATATATATATATATATACCAGCATGTTCACTACAACAAAGGATTAAGTTCCCTAATTGGCGTAAACGTTCAACGAACGTTAAACCCTTATTTTAGTAATCAAATGCTTCGTATAATGCTGGAAAGACTTTTCGTTGAGCTGAATATCGAAAGACACATGTCCTTTCGATGCAATGTATGTACTTGAAAAGATCTGGGTACCCTTTTCCTTAACAACTTAAGGAAAATATTTGTGTAAGTCATAACCTATACACATGAATAATAATTATCTTCAATAAAAGTACAATATTGCAATGTGACACGTTATTGGAAGCGTTTCGGAGAGGCGATTCCAATGATGTGTTACTTTGCAATAGTGTTTCGCCCAATGTTGAAATAAGAGGAATTGTTGTTTTATACTTATTGAAATCTTAAGCGTAAACTGTTTTGTAAAACGGTACACTTGTAATATATATCACATGGCTGTATATTTCTCTGTGATAAATGCTCTACCCGGTTACTTCCAACAAAAGCCTTAAATGGTGACGCCTGCTTTCATTCAAATGCCTGTTCTGACCCGAATGCAGATTGTACTGTCACTATTTTATGAGTACGTATAATTTGTAACTATTGCTTTAACAGAAAAAGATATTGATGTTGCATGTCCACAACAAGACGCCTGTGCAGACCCAAATGCAATTTGCAGTTCTACATGTCAATGTAACACAGGTTTTTATAACAACAACGGAACATGTGATCCATGTAAGCATTGTAATTTTATTTATTTAATTTTATCAATTACTTCATCGATGAACAATCACACTGGTGATACTTTTTAAGCCAAGGCATGTTTTTACATTGGACTTGTTTATTTTTTATGTTTTATACTTTAGAATATCCGGTTTTAATGTTACATTTTATTTATCTTAGGTCATGCCTTTATTTTTATGCATAAGTGCATGTATAGATGTGCTTTTATTATCTTATAAAGCACTTTTGAACATATGGTTAATTATGATAAGAGTACTATATAAATATGGTGTATTATGGTAATAATTTACTAGTACATGTTTACAGGGAGGGTGTCTATTTTTTTTTATAATAATGTTTTTCATGTTTTATAATTCACTTTCTCGTTTATTTACATACTATTCTTCCCACCAATTAGAGTATGTTATGCTGCATATAAAATCAAAACAGTCACGCATAGCATTGTTTTGTATGTGCAAGTGCGTGAGATATATATTTTGATAACGTCCGATTCTTTTGGTGACTGCAAGCAACGCAAGGGTCATTTTTCCTAAAAAAAATAACGGATTTGATATCCCCTTCTGACCAATGGACTGAGAAATTACAGATATTCATTATATATATATAATTGATTACATCTGTCAACTTGAATGTTGATATATCAATGGGTGTTGTGATTTATTCCTTTATGAGCTTATCACTTCCAAATGCTTTGTTTCATTTTAATCATATACAACATTTAGAAAGTAAGAAAATATGTGTATGTCAGGAAACGTCATCAATGATGAAATCTAAACCGTTTAAAAATCAAATCGGTGGGCCTTTCTCGTCACTCAACCGTTTTCAAGTTATCGATGATGATTGTGAGGCCAATCGGCGATTGATACAGAGCTTACCATAAGCGAAATGATATAATAACTGGATGTTACAGAATTTTAAATCGAACCAGAGCTTTGAAATGGAAAGTAGCTGATACCCTTATCATAGTTTACCAGCTTGGAGCATATATAACAAAACCATGTTTGCTTTGGTCGGCCATAATAAAAATGTTTTCAGGCACTAATCAAAAGTTTATAATAATCTTATACCCAACAAATCTCTGTGAAGACATTAAGCAGTTGACAAGATTGTTACACACCTAATGTGGATAGGTCAGAGACTCATAATAAAACATGAAGTCTCTTACCATCGCAAGACCCTCCTTGAAATGGTGCAGGGTCTTTTACTGGAGATCAATATTATAAGGTTAGGATTTTCTTCTCAATAAAACAGTGAAGGAAAGAGATAGTTTCATCTGCTTTTAGTTGATGTTGTTTTCTTACCAAAAGATATGTTTTTTCTTGAAATATTTCTTATTTTTTATCAGTTGTTGACTTAAACGACAATTCATTTACAGTATTATGTGTTGGGGAAACCTGTAACACCACAAGTGATTGTCGAGGCAATAATGTTGAATGTTCTGGAAGTCCACAGACCTGTAGATGTCCGGCTGATAGATATCTTGATGTAGAATCCGGTGACTGTTTGTCAAGTAAGAAGTGATAATATGCGTTTGTTTACCATTAACAGTTCAAGTATTTCATCATTATAAGAATTGATAGTAATTGAACAGCTTTGAACTGTTTAATGCAGCGAAGCGTTTTCAAATTGCTTGATACATAAAGAAACGCTTTTCATCAGGTTTGAGACATCTTATTACTTATCATATTGAGCTTCTCGAACACTAGAAAAAGACAGTCGGTATTGTATCTGTTTGATTGCGTAAAAAGAAAAGTTCATGATAGCGTTTGACTATCCTCTTTTAATTCAACTAACAAGAGACACTTTCTTCATTACAAGTATTGTATGTTCTTATTTTGTACATTTGGATTGACGTCTGTATACAGGCTAAACTATGATATGATATGGTATGTATCAAGTATGTATTGATTGAATCGACACTCTTATCAAGCGGCAATATTTTTCTACAAAATCGGAAAGCTTACAAGTCACAAGTACATGAATTTCAAATCAAGCATATCATCTAAATCATTTTTATTGATTAAAGAATCTTTTTTGTCAAAGCTTTTGTTGATTTGATTTATATTTAATAAGTCATCTTTATTGCAATTTGAATCTTTCCAGAAAAAAGTAATGGCGAGAGTTGCGAACCTGGTCAATGTGCAACGAGAAATGCATTCTGCGATCCAAGCACCAATACATGCTCGTGTGTAAATGGTTACTATGATACTAATGGAATGGCATCTGGAGGCAATTGTGATTTGAGTAAGTATTTACTCAGGACATTATCAAGATAAGATATACAAGATACGGAAAATGACTTTCATCAGGTATATGTAAATCAAAATAATTGTGTTTTATTACATACATTTTATCTATGATAATTAGATAGTTATTTCAACATCCGAAAATATTTTTATTACTTTGAAACCAAATACCAAATAAGATAGATACATTTGTTTCAAATTTTGAAATTGTGTCACTTATTCTGTATTTTCCTATTCTATAAGTACTTCATGTATAATTTGTAACTATTGTTTTGACAGAAAAGGGGATTGATGTTGCATGTCCACAACAAGACGCTTGTGCAGACCCAAATGCAATTTGCAGTTCTACATGTCAATGTAACATAGGTTTTTATAACAACAACGGAACATGTGATCCATGTAAGCATTGTAATTTTATTTATTTAATTTTCCATTCCGAAACTAAGCATAATTACCAACAGGTTTTGAAATATATCGCTCTTGGTCAGTTCATGTAAGAAACCACGCAGATTTTCAATGATTAGCGCAAGCAATAGAGTGAAAGTATGAATCCGTGCAAATGCGACTTAGGTCCAATCATTTTATCAAAACTTATTACATTTTATATTTTATTACATTTCTTGTTGACTATGTCAACCGAAATTGAAATAAACAGGAAATATAATAATTATTACATTTCCTGTTTTATTACATTTGCGGTTGTTACAGCCGTATGAAAAACAAATTTCAAAAATCAATGTAATACAGGATTTCATAACAACAATGGATCATGTAAACCATGTCAGCATTTTTCTTTATTCATTCTTTAAGTAATATGTTAAGAAAGAGGATTTCTCCTTTTAAATGTTAATGTTCTTTATGATTTACAATTTCATTTGTTGCATATGTACATACTATTCTTCCCACCAATTATAGTATATCATGCTGCATATGAAATCATAATATTTACCAAGTCCATTGTGTTGTGTGTACACGTGCATGTGATCTATATTTTGATGAATGTTCGTTTCGTTTGGTGAATGCGAGAAACGCATGAGTCATCTTTCATAAGAACAGTTGATATAATATCTCCTTCTGACCATTGGACTGAGAAATGTTCGGTATTTAATATAGATTTGAATACATCTGTCATATTGAATGTAGATATAGCAATGGTTGTTGCAATTTATTCACTTATTCACACATCACTTCCCATTGCTTTGCTGCACTTTAACTAGTATACAACATTTAGACAGACAGAAAATCGATATTTTGTCAGGCAATATCAACAGTAATGAATCATTTATCGTTTAAAATATCCCAGCAGTGCACTTTACTCATCACTCAAGCGTTTTCAAGTCAACGATGATAATTGTGTGGCCAATCGTCGATATATACAGAGTTTACAATAAGTGAAATGATATCATAACTGGGGTAAACAGAATTTAAAATGGAAGCAGAGCTTAGGAATGGAAAGTAGCTGATACCCCTGTCTTAGTTTACCAGCTCGAAGCTTGACAAAGCCATGTTTGATTTGGTCGGCCATTATTGAAAAGGACGTCAGGCACTAATCAAAAGTTGTTGATTAGCTTATAGCCTACAATTTTCTGTGAAGACATCAAGCTGTTGATAAGTTTGTTTACACACCAAATGTGGATAGGTAATAGACTTATAATAAATCAAGAAGTCTCTTACCAATGCAAGTCACTCCTTGAACTCTTGCAGGGTCTTTCACTGAGGACTAATTATGAAAAGTTATCATTTTAAAGATTGTCAATAAGAACAGTGAAAGAAAGGAGATAGTTTAACCTGCTTTAAGTTGGTGTTGTTTCCCTACTCACATATATATTTTTTTACTTTAAATGATTCTTATTTTTTAACAACTTTTTCACCAGTCGTTGAGTTACACGAATCTTATTTTCAGTATTATGTGTTGGGGAAACCTGTAACACCACAAGTGATTGTCGAGGCAATAATGTTGAATGTTCTGGAAGTCCACAGACCTGTAGATGTCCGGCTGATAGATATCTTGATATAGAATCCGGTGACTGTTCGCCAAGTAAGAATTGATAATATGCGTTTGTTTACCATTAACACTTAGTTTCTAATCGTTATAAGAATTTATAGTTATTGAACAGCTTCGAACTATTTAAGGTGCTGAAACGTTTTAGAATTGCCTGATACATAAAGAAACACTTTTCTTCAGGTTTGGGACATCTTATTACTTATCATATAGAGCACTGCATACACCAGAAAAAGACAGTCAGTATTGTATCTATTTGATTGCGTAAAAAGAAAATTTCATGATAGCGTTTGACTATCCTCTTTTAATTCAACTAACAAGAGACACTTTCTTCATTACAAGTATTGTATGTTCTTATTTTTGTACATTTTGATTGACGTCTGTATACAGGCTAAACTATCATATGATATGATATGTATCAAGTATGTATTGGTTGAATCGACACTCTTATCAAGCGGCAATATTTTTTTCTACAAAATCGGAAAGCTTACAAGTCACATGTACATGAATTTCAAATCAAGCATATCATCCTAATCACTTTTATTGGTTAAAGAATCTTTTTTGTCAAAGCTTTTGTTGATTTGATTTATATTGAATAAGTCATGTTTATTGAAATTTGAATCTTTCCAGAAAAAAGTAATAACGAAAGTTGCGAACCTGGTCAATGTGCAACGAGAAATGCATTCTGCGATCCAAGCACCAATACATGCTCGTGTGTAAATGGTTACTATGATACTAATGGAATGGCATCTGGAGGCAATTGTGATTTGAGTAAGTAGTTACTCAGGACATTATCAAGATAAGATATACAAGATACGGAAAATGACTTTTATCAGGTACATGTAAATCAAAATAAGTGTGTTTTATTACATATATTTTATCTATGATAATTTGATAGTTATTTCAACATCCGAAAATATTTTTATTACTTTGAAAGAAAAGACCAAATAAGATAGTGACATTTGTTTCAAATTTTGAAATTGTGTCACTTATTCTGTATTTTCCTATTCTATAAGTACTTCATGTATAATATGTAATTATTGTTTTTACAGAAAAGGGGATTGATGTTGCATGTCCACAACAAGACGCCTGTGCAGACCCAAATGCAATTTGCAGTTCTACATGTCAATGTAACACAGGTTTTTATAACAACAACGGAACATGTGATCCATGTAAGCATTGTAATTTTATTTATTCAATTTGCCATTCCGAAACTAAGCATGATTACCAACAGGTTTTGAAATATATCGCTCTTGATCAGTTCATATGAGAAACCATGCAGATTTTCAATGATAAGCGTAAACAATAGAGTGAAAGTATGAGTCCGTGCAAATGCGACTTAGGTCCAATCATTTTATCAAAACTTATTACATTTTATATTTTATTACATTTCTTGTTGACTATGTCAACCGAAATTGAAATAAACAGGAAATATAATAATTATTACATTTCCTGTTTTATTACATTTGCGGTTGTTACAGCCGTATGAAAAACAAATTTCAAAAATCAATGTAACACGGGATTTTTTAACAACAATGGATCATGAAAACCATGTCAGCATTCTTTCTTTATTCATTCTTTAAGTAATATGTTGTGAAAGAGGATTTCTCCTTTTAAATGTTAATGCTCTTTATGATTTACAATTTCCTTTGTCGCATATGTACATACTAATCTTCACACCAATTATAGTATATTATGCTGCATATGAAATCATAACATTCACCAATACCATTGTATTGTGTGTACACGTGTATGAGATATATATTTTGATGAATATTCGTTTTGTTTGGTGAATGCGAGAAACGCATGGGTCATCTTTCATAAGAATAATTGATACAATATCTCTTTCTGCCCATTGGACCGAGAAATGTTCTGTATTTAATATAAATTTGAATACATCTGTCATATTGAATGTAGATATAGCAATGGTTGTTGCAATTTATTCACTTATTCACATATCACTTCCCAATGCTTTGTTGCACTTTAACTACTAAACAACATTTAGACAGACAGAAACTCGGTGTTTGGTCACGCAATATCAACAGTAATAAAGTATTTACCGTTTGAAATATCCCATCAGTGAAGTTTACTCATCACTCAACCGTTTACAAGTTATCGATGATTACTGTGTGGCCATTCAGCGATTGGTACAGAGTTTGCCATGATCGAACTGATATCATACCTTGGTGTTACGAAATTTTAAATGGAAGTAGAGCTTTGGAACAGTTGATAAGTTTGGCAACACACCAAATGTAGATGTGTAATAGACTTATAATAAATCATGAAGTCTCTGACCAACGCAAGTCCCATATTGAACTGTTGCAGGGTTTTTCACTGAGGATCAATTATATAAGGTTATCATTTTAAAGATTGCCTTCTTAATAAGAACAGTGAAAGAAAGGAGATAGTTTAACCTGCTTTAAGTTGGTGTTATTTCCCTACCCAAACATATATTTTTTACTTTGAATGATTCTTATTTTTTAACAACTTTCTTATCAATTGTTGTGTTATACGAATCTTCAATTTCAGTATTATGTGTTGGGGAAACCTGTAACATCACAAGTGATTGTCAAGGCAATAATGTTGAATGTTCTGGAAGTCCACAGACCTGTAGATGCCCGGCTGATAGATATTTTGATGTAGAATCCGGGGACTGTTTGTCAAGTAAGAAGTGATAATATGTGTTTGTTTACCATTAACAGTTAAAGTATATCATAAATAAAAGAATTGATAGTTATTGCACAGCTTCGAACTGTTTAATGCGTTGAAGCGTTTTCGAATTGCTTGATACAAAAAGAAACCCTTTTCTTCAGGTTTGCGACATCTTATTACAGAACACTGCACACACTAGAAAAAGACAGTCGGTATCGTATTTGTTTGATTGCGTAGTAAGAAAAGTTCATGATAGCGTTTGACCGTCGTGTGTTAATTGACCTATGAAGAGACACTTTCTTCATTACAAGTATCGTTTTTTCATATTTTTGTACATTTTGATTGACGTCTGTGGTTAAGTCGACACCCATATCAAGCGGCAATTTTTTTTTCTAAACAATCTAAAATCTTACAAGTCACATGCACGTGAATTTCAAATTAAGCATATCAACCAAATCACTCTTTTTGATTGAAGAACCTTTTTTTCAAAGCTATTGTTAATTTAATAATGGATAATATATATTCAATAAGTAATCTTTATTGCAATTTGAATCTTTCCAGAAAAGAGTAATGGCGAGAGTTGTGAACTTGGTCAATGTGCAACGAGTAATGCACTCTGCGATCCAAACACCAATACATGCTCGTGTTTAAATGGTTACTATGATACTAATGAAATGGCATCTGGAGGCAATTGTGATTTGAGTAAGTACTTACTGAGGACATTATCAAGATAAGGTATCATAGTTATAATAAAATTGACAAAAGTAAAATATGTCCTTGTACGTTTTATGTGTTTTTGTATATTCTCTTATACTTAAGTCATTGTATATACAAGATGCGGAAAATGACTTTTGCCAGGTACATGTAAATCAAAATAATTGTGGTTTAATACATACGTTTATCTATGATAATTTGATAATTATTTCAACATCCGAACATGTTTTGAAAACTGTTAAAATCATAACCAAACAAGACAGAAATATTTGTTTCAAATTTTGAAATTATATCAATTATTCTGTATTTTTTTTTATAAGTACTTCATGTATAATATGTAACTGTTTTTAAACAGAAAAAGATATTGATGTTGCATGCCCACAACAAGACGCCTGTGCAGACCCGAATGCAATTTGCAGTTCTACATGTCAATGTAACACAGGCTTTTATAACAACAATGGAACATGTGATCCATGTAAGCATTGTAATTTATTTATTCAATTTTCCATTCCAATGTTTTGGAAGGTTGTTGATTACCCTGACTTAGATGACCCGCTCGAAGCTTATGTGACAAAAACCATGTTTGCTTTGATCGGCCATTATGAAAAGGATGCCAAGCCAAAGTTCAAATGATCCAGGCGTAGATATTTCATTATACTGTACCACAGTTACAGCTTTGAATATCCGAATTAGTCAAGTCCAAATCAAATCTTGATGATTGGTTTATAGTCGTATGGAAAACAAATTTTAAAAATCGATGTAACACAGGCTTTTATAACAACAAAGGAACATGTGAACCATGTCTGCATTTTAATTTCATTTATTCAGTAATATGTTAAGAGAGAGGATTTCTCCTTTTAGTTGTTAATGATTTTGTGTGATTTGAAATTTCATTTGTCGCATTTTTACATACTAATCTTCTCACCTATTATAGTTTTTTTTTGCTGTATATAAAGTCATAACAGTTACGCATAGCATTGTGTTGCGTGTACACGTGCATGAGAGGTATATTTTAATAATGTTCGTTTCGTTTGGTGAATGCGAGCAACGCAAGGGTCATTTTTCCTAAAATATAATTGATATAATATCTCCGTCCTTCTGAACAATGGACTGAGAAATGTTCGGTATTTAATATAAATTTGAATACATCTGTCATATTGAATGTAGACATAGCAATGGTCTTTGCAATTAATTCACTTATTCGCATACTACTTTCTAATGCTTTGTTGGACTTTAACTAGTAAACAACGTTAAGACAGACATAATTTTGGTGTTTGGTCAGGCAATATCACCAATAATGAATTCTAAGCCGTTTAAAATATCCAATCAGTGCACTTTACTCATCACTCAAGCGTTTTCAAGTCATGGATGATAATGGAAAGTAGCTGATACCCCTGTCTTAGTTTAGCAGATTGAAGCTTGACAAAACCATGTTTGCTTTAGTCGGCAATAATTAGGGGCGTCAGGCACTGATCGAACGTTGATGATAAGCTTATAGCCTACAATATTCTGTGAAGACACCAAGCAGTTGATAAGTTTGGCAACACACCAAATGTAGATATGTAATAGACTTATAATAAATCATGAAGTCTCTTACCAACGCAAGTCCCATATTGAACTGTTGCAGGGTCTTTCACTGGGGATCAATTATATGAGGTTATCATTTTAAAGATTGTCTTCTCAATAAGAACAGTGATAGAAAGGAGATTGTTTAACCTGCTTTAAGATGGTGTTGTTTCTCTACTCACATATATATTTTTTTACTTTAAATGATTCTTATTTTTTAACAATATTTTATCAATTGTTGAGTTACACGAATCTTTTCTTTCAGTATTATGTGTTGGGGAAACCTGTAACACCACAAGTGATTGTCGAGGCAATAATGTTGAATGTTCTGGAAGTCCACAGACCTGTAGATGTCCGGCTGATAGATATATTGATGTAGAATCCGGGGACTGTTTGTCAAGTAAGAAGTGATAATATGCGTTTGTGTAGTATTAACAGTTAAAGTATCATATTAATATAAGAATTGAGAGTTATTGAACAGTTTCGAACTATTTAATGCGTTGAAGCGTTTTCGAATTGTACTTAAAGAAACACTTTTCTTCAGGTTTGCGAGATATTATTACTTATCATATAGAGCACTGCATACGCTAGAACAAGACAGTCGGTAGTGTATCTATTTGATTGCGTAGAAAGAAAACTTCATGATAGCGTTTGACTACCCCCTTCTAATTCAACGAACAAGAGACACTTTCTTCTATAATAGTATCGTTTTTTCTTATTTTTGTACATTTTGATTGACGTCTCTATGCAGGCTAAACTTTGATACCATTTTGAGTATGTAATGGTTAAATCGACACTCTTCTCAAGAGGCAAGTTCTTTCTAAAAAATCTAAAATCTTACAAGTCCCCTGTACATGAATTTCAAAGTAAGCATATCAACCTTATCACTCTTGTTGATTGAAGAACCTTTTTTTTTTAAAGCTATCGTTGATTTGATAATACATGTATATGATATAAATTCAATAAGTCATCATTATTGCAATTTCAATCTTTACAGAAAAGAGTAATGGCGAGAGTTGCGAACTTGGTCAATGTGCTACGAGTAATGCATTCTGCGATCCAAACACAAATACATGCTCGTGTGTAAATGGTTACTATGATACTAATGGAATAGCATCTGGAGGCAATTGTGATTTGAGTAAGTACTTACTGAGGGCATTATCAAGATAAGATATCATAGTAATAATAATAAAATTAACAAAAGTAAAATATATCCTTCTACGTTTTATGTCTTTTTGTCCATTATCATATATTTAGGTTATTCTATATACAAAATGACTTTTGTCAGGTACATGTACATCAAAATAATTGTGTTTTGATACATACGTTTATCTATGGTGATTTGATAATTGTTTCAACATCCGAACGTGTTTTAAAATCTTTTAAAATCAAAACCAAACAAGATAGAGATATTTGATTCAAATTTTGAAATTATGTCAGCTATTCTTTATATTCCTAAGTTATAAGTACTTCATGTATAATATGTAACTTTCTTTTTAACAGAAAAGGGTATTGATGTTGCATGCTCACAACAAGACGCCTGTGCAGACCCAAATGCAATTTGCAGTTCTACATGCCAATGTAACACAGGTTTTTATAACAACAACGGAACATGTGATTCATGTAAGCATTACAATTGTATTTATTTAATTTTCCGTTCCAAATATTTGAAAGGTAGCTGATTACCCTGACTTAATTGACCCGCTCGAAGCTAATGTGACAAAAACCATGGTTGGTTTGATCGGCCATTATGAAAAGGGTGTCAAGCCATAGTCCAAATGATCCAGGCGTAGATATTTCATTCTACTGTACCACAGTTACAGCTTTGAACATCCGAGTTAATCAAGTCCCAATCAAAGATTGATGATTAGCTAATAGCCGTATGAAAAACAAATTTCAAAAATCAATGTAACACAGGCTTTTATAACAACAATAACAAGCGTGAACCATGTTAGCATTTTAATTTCATTTATTCAATCTTTAAGTTTTATGTGAAGAGAGAGGTTTTCTCCTTTTAAATGTTTATGTATGTTTATGTTTCGCAATTTCATTTGTTGCATATTTACATACTATTCTTCCCACCAATTATAATATAGTATGCTATAAATTAAGTTATAACATTCATCCATACCATTGTGTTGTGTGTACACGTGCATGAGATCTATATTTTGATAATGTTTGTTTCGTTTGGTGATTGCGCGCAACGCAATGGTCATTTTTCATAAGAATAATTGATACAATATCTCCTTCTGACTAATGGACCGAGAAATGTTCGGTATTTAAATTTAATTTGAAAACACCTGTCATATTAAATGTAGATAGAGCAATGGTCGTTGCAATTTATTCACTTATTCACGTATCACTTCCCAATGCTTTGTTGCACTTTAACTAGCATCCAACATTCAGACAGACAGAAAATCGGTGTTTGGTCAGGCAATACCACCAATAATGAATTCTAAACCGTTTAAAATATCCCATCAGTGCACTTTACTCATCACTCAACCGTTTTCAAGTCATCGATGATAACTGTGTGGCCAATCGACGATTGATACAGAGTATGATATCATAACTGGGCGTAAAAATATAAATGGAAGCACAGCTTTGGAATGGAAAGAAGCTTATACCCCTGTCTTAGTTTACCAGCTTGAATCATATGTGACTAAACCATATTTGCTTTGGTCGGCCATAATTAAAAAGGGTGTCAGGCACTAATCATTTTTTATTTTAAATATTTCTTATTTTTGAACAACCATTTTATCAGCTGTTGATATAAACGAATCTTCATTTTCAGTATTATGTGTTGGGGAAACCTGTAACACCACAAGTGATTGTCAAGGCAATAATGTTGAATGTTCTGGAAGTCCACAGACCTGTAGATGTCCGGCTGATAGATATTTTGATGTAGAATCCGGTGACTGTTTGTCAAGTAAGAAGTGATAGTATGCGTTTGTTTACCACTAATCGTTAAAGTATCTCATTATTATGAAAATTGATAGTTATTTAACAGCTTCGAACTATTTAATGCGTTTAAGCGTTTTCGAATTGCTTGATACATAAAGAAACGCTTTTCATTGGGTTGTCGACATCTTATTACTTATCACACAGAGTACCTCAAACACTAGAAAAAAGACAGTCGGTATTACATCTGTTTGTTTACGGAGAAAGAAAGTTCATGATAGCGTTTGACTATCTCCTTCAATTCAACTAACAAGAGACATTTCATTCATTACACGTAACGTTTTTGTGTACATTTAGATTGACGTCTGTATGCGGGATAAACTTTGATACCATTACGATTATGTAATGGTTGAATCGACACTCTTATCAAGCGGCAATATTTTTATACAAAATCTGAAATCTTACAAGTCACCTGTACATGAATTTCAAAGTAAGCATATCAACCAAATCCCTTTTATTGATTGAAGAACCTTTATTTTAGGGCTATTGCTGATTTGATAATAGATGTTATGTATGCAATAAGTCATCATTGTTGCAATCCAAATCTTTGCAGAAAGACTTAATGGGCAAAGTTGCGAGCCTGGTCAATGTGCAACGAGTAATGCAATATGTGATCCAAACACCGATACATGCACGTGTGCAAATGGTTATTATGATACTGATGGGGTTAGAGAAGGAGGTGATTGCGATTCGAGTAAGTAGTTACTGAGGACATTATTTAGATCAGATAGTAATAATGGACATAAGGTAGACATACTGTTGTACGTTGTATGTCGTTTTTTTTTTTGTATTTCCTATACATGTATGTTAGTAATGCTATATACTAGAAGAGTCTAATGACGTTTGTTAGGTATATCAATATAAAAAAAAATTATAAAATGGGTTTAAGGTTTTATAACATGGGTTAATATATGATAATTTGGTAGGTATTTCAAAATCCAAACTGTTTTTTGATAATGAAAACCTATCAAGATGAAGACCATAATTCCAAATTTTGAAATTGTCACTAATTCTGTATTTCCTTAAATACTGCTTGTATATGTATCTATTGTTTCTAACAGCAAAAGCTCTTGATGTTGCCTGCACACTGACAGAATCCTGTGCAGACATTAACGCAATTTGCAGGACTACTTGCCAATGTGATACAGGCTATTATAACAACGCTGGAACCTGCGAACCATGTAAGCATGCTTACGTTATTTAAAGCAATACTTGCGCTGTTTTACACTTAAATTGTGAAAGTTCTAGTACAATTGAAAATTAACTTAAAAGTACTTTAATTGAGACTGTAGCACGTTCACATGATGCTTTAAAAAGAGTGAATACTATAAGGTTTGTTTACAATCAACGATAAAACAAGGTCAGCCAAGAAATGGCGGGAACCAAAATAAACCTGAAGAAATCCTCCATTTCCTCACATTGTTAATATTGGATAAATGACAGCATCTTTATGTATTTCACGTGCTTTTTATAACCAGGTGATCGCCACTTATTAATTTCAGCGCTCCTTGATATTTTAGATGTTACTCGAATGTAAACAATGAAGTTGAATTGTTGGGCACCACATTTGTTAAAGTAGCATTTCGAAAAAAAAAAGATAATAAATAGTAAATAGTGCAGGCGTTAGATCGTCATGATTCTGTGGTGTTTCGCTATGTTTCAACATATTCTATCATGATTTATAACTCACGTTACCCAGTTTTGCAGTTTTTCTGAACGATTTTATGCTTTTAAGGACGTTCTCGGTAGTTTTATCTGCGCACTTCATCTTCGCATCCAAGGGAGATAATATTCTGTTACCGAAGGGCTACTTGCATAGTAGTCGGATAAGTTTTTATTCGGATGAAATTAACTATACTTGCAATTTTTTTCAAAGAATACTCATATTATCCATACAACTTTAAACGGTCATTAACATCATTATATATTTCTCATGCATTTTAAGCCCCCAGCTCATATTTTTCAACTTTAAAGTTATTTAATCGTTTTTATATATGTTTTTCAAATACGGTTACTATGGAAACTGTCATTTTACAGAAAAAATAACTCGTCAACATATATTTTTTTTGCATTTTTTTTTCAAGATTAAATTTTACTTCACATACTGAAAAATAAGAAAAATCTATGAAAGGAATTTTTAAATATCTTCATTTAATTGTAATATACATATCAATTTTTATTGTTTTTTGATGAATACAAAAACTTCAAAAACTGATTTGGATAGAAAAAATTGTCCAGAATGTAATAAATTGGGGAAAAAAAATGAATTATTAAGTATTGAATATAAGAATTAATGTTTTTGTGTTAATAACCCTTCCAGAAATTATTTCATTACCTTTGAAGATGGTGTGGTCATTTTGACGTTTTTGCCCAAAACGGTTACCATGGAAACTGTCATTTTGCGAAAAAACTAACTAGTCGACCTGCATTTTTCTTTTCATTTTTGAATTCACAATGGAATTTTAAATAACAAATCAAAAATTTAGAAAATTCTATGAAAGTATTATTTTCTTATAAAACTGTAGAACATGTCCTTAAGGTATTCATATCATGTGTTAGAGATGCAGCTAAACGAAAAACATTGTCGTTGGATAATCTGAAGTGAGCCTTTGCGTCTGTTAGCCCTCCTATGTGAAAGCCGTTGAAATGGTTTACATTTTCATGTACATGTTGTCATTTGCGGTAGGTTTATGACCATTTCAACGCTAAAACCGATATTTGAAATTGTGTATGTAATTTGCTGATAGGCCGATTTTGGCTTTCTTTGTAACTTGGCTTGACTGTTTCCGGAACGTTTAGTCATTTGAACGGTTTCCTAGCTTGGCAATTGCTCAAACAAAGATTTTTTTAAATAATGATTGGTTTCTGCTTAAAGCCTGATTTGGCTTGGAAGAGGGAACCTTTTGTGTCTAAATATCAACATGTCACAATTATGAATGATACTTCATATCGGGTTTGTATAAAAAGAACAATTTGAAAAAAAAAATCAACCGTCTCGTAACAATCATTACATATTGCAACTTTATTACATAATGGGTTGGCATCGGAAAAACGCAAAATTTAATAAATCTCAACCCGTTTTGTAATAGTTATTACATTATGCAACTTTATGACATAACGGGTTGGCATCGAAAAAACGCAAAATGTAATAAATTTCAACCTGTTTTGTAATGATTATTACATTATGCAACTTTATTACATAACGGGTTGGTACAAAGCTGTACCCTCATTACATAAAAAGAGTGTATAGTGGATAAATGAGATGAGATCAGACTGTGTTCATTATAAAGCATGTTTTGCATTATTGTGCTACGATCGATAGGCCGGGGGTGAACTGGAAAACGCTTTGCTAGGACAAATTCTAGTTATGCCTCTGAAGTCTTGGGGCTTGTCGGAGTAAGGCTAATGAAAGGATTCATTAAGCGCTGCAGCTCCTATACATTCTCTTTTCAGTATTATGTGTTGGGCAGAGTTGTAGTTCCACAAGCGCTTGTCGAGGCAATAATACTGAATGTTCTGGAAGTCCATCAATCTGCAGATGTCCGGATGACCGGTATTTTGATATAGAATCCGGTGACTGTTTGCCAAGTAAGTTGTGAAGTCATACCCGAATATTACCAGTAACATTGGAAACATTCTAGCCTCATCAGAAAAGATGGAAAGCGAACAGCTTCGAAGTTCATTGCATTTGATGAAGTGTTCTCAAATAGCTTTATACATAGACCAATACCTTTTATCCCATTTGCAAGCAAAAACAACTATCATGCATAAAACGTGAAACTAATAACGTTTCTAATTCTCTAAAGTGTTTAAACGATTCATTTACACGTACTCTATTGTGCATTCGTCCTCCTCTTTGTATGAAATATTATGACTAACTGCATTAAATAATGGATGCGTTTACTAGGTCTTGGGCCTCTCAGATATCCGAAACAGTGTTATGACATCTTGCTTTGGCTTGAGTATAATGGAGAGAAACATGCGGGTCTCATATTAAAGAAATACTTTTACAAATGGATTTTGACGTCTGTGAAAGACGTAGGAGATGCAATCATATTTCTCCCAATATTTAAGCATATGCTAATTTACTGTTTTTCACAAAAGCTACACAGCGAGATAAAGAGTCCTAATAGAAAGCTACACACTATTAGCATTACAAAAAATTGCTAACAGTAGACCAATACTTAAACATAGATTTGAAATACTAATGGAAAGCTACACACTATTAGCATTACAAAAAATTGCTAACAGTAAAACAATACTTAAACATAGATTTGAAATACTAATGGAAAGCTACACACTATTAGCATTACAAAAAATTGCTAACAGTAAAACAATACTTAAACATAGATTTGAAATACTAATGGAAAGCTACACACTATTAGCATTACAAAAAATTGCTAACAGTAAAACAATACTTAACCATAGATTTGAAATACTAATTGAAAGCTACGCACTATTGGCATTACAAAAAATTACTAACAGTTGAACAATACTTAACCATAGATTTGAAATACTAATAGAAAGCTATACACTATTAGCATTACAAATAATTGCCAAAAGTAGACCAATACTTAACCATAGATTTGAAATACAAATTCAAAAGAACTTTAGCCAATTTTAGATGTTCGTGTCATGAGCTTAAATCATTGAGAAAGGTAGACGCGTAGCAATGGATAGAGAATTGAGGTATAGTCCATTATGTTACATTTGTGAACGGGCAGCTTAGCTAGCCCTTATAGTGCTGGATCCAACTTCATGCCTATGCTAACAGTTTAGATCCAGACCTGCCGCCAAGTAATTTCGCGGCTGATCTGTTGTCAAATACGTTTCCTACTCTGAGTATCATTCCCAATCAGAATTAAACATATATTTAAGGTATTGGAAAACAGACGACACGAAAATATATTTTTAGAGAACTGCCCGGCATTCGAAGGGTGAAAGTAACGACCATCCTATCGGTCCAAGGGCCCTTGTCCTTGAAATGTACTTGTGTATGATAACTGGCTTAACCATTTTCCAAACAACAACTTTTCGACTCTCCCTAATTGAAAGAGTTTGCAGAGAACATTTCAAAATGGTTGAAATTGAAAAATAATCTTCTGATAGGACAGAAAACATTGTGGGAAAAGAGGAAATTGCTCGTCACGAGCAATTTCTTCTTTTCCCACAATGGTTTCTAAAGTCGTCTGCAACAAAGTGCTCAAATGTCGTTGTTGTTTGGGAAAGGGTTAAAATAAAACATCCTTGTTCAAGATACTTGTGTCTTTACAGGACTGGACTTTGGTGCTGGGCCATGTCAGGCGGGTCAATGCACAGGCGAAGGCGTTGTCTGCAATCCGACGACTGATCTATGTGATTGTGCAAACGGGTTGATATATGACACCATTCAGTGTATCGGTAAGTGTGGAAGTGTCAAACCACTCCCTTTTAACCCTTTACCAAACACCACATTTTCTTCCGACCAAAATTGGGAAAGAGTTGGCCGACAACATTTAAAACTGTGATGAAATTGAAAAATAATCTTATGATAGGGCAGAAATCATTGTGGGGAAAGGAGAAATTGCTCTTAACGAGCAATTCAGTTGCGAATTTATGCAAAATATGCAGCTATAGCTGATACAAGAAAAAAAAGCACAAAAAAAGAACCAAACCTCGAAGCATTTGAGTCTATTAGGTAAATTATGTGATAAAGTGACATTATCGAATATCGCTTTATAAAACACCACTATGGTGTATTTTACTGGCAACCTGATTTTACATAAAAAGAGATTTTTTAGTCGTTTTTATCTAGAATTCCTTTCCTACATTGACCTTGAACTCACTAGTTTATGAATTTAGCTTATATACTCCTTTAGTTTCGCACTTAACAAATTTAACTTCTATACGCCTCTAGTTTCGCACTTAACATTCATGTGTTATGAATGTTAAGTGCGAAACCAAAGGAGTAAAGAAGCTAAATTCATAAAGTAGTAAGTTCAAGGTCAATTTACTTGCAATTTCATCTAGGTCGAATTTGATATTAACTGGTCCCACAGTTGAGATCTTGTTCTAACGCCTTTTTATAGTCATGAGGTCCAGTATTATGCAATAAAGTATTTGAATATATCTTCTGTGTTCCAGAATGCCCAGATTCTGGTTGGGAGGCGTTTAATGGCAGCTGCTACTTCTTCGGAACAACCGAACTGAATTATGCACCAGCATTTGTGAGTTGGCTTTCTGACGATCAATAAAAACGTTCATTCGACGAAACCTAAATTGTATATCGATGAAAAACCTACACACATGCTCGTATACAAATCAGCTAGACATTCAAACAAGCATGTTAACAGCATGAACACACTCACAGAAGCTAGATATTCATTCAAGCATGTAAACAGCATCAACACACTCATAGAAGCAAGACATTCTTATAAGTATGTTAGCTGCATGAAACACACTCACAGAAGCAAGACAATCTTACAAGCATGTAGACAGCATCAACACTCATAGAAGCAAGACATTCTTGCAAGTATGTTTGCTGCATGAAACACATTAACAGAAGCAAGACATTCTTACAAGCAAGTTAACAACATGAACAAACTCACAGAAGCAATATATTCTTACAAGCAAGTTCACAACATGAACAAACTCACAGAAGAAAGACATTCATACAAGCATGTTAACAACATAAACACTATTCTAGAAGCAAGATATTTATTCAAGCATGTTAGCAGCATGAAAACACTCACAGAAGCAAGATATTCTTACAAGGATGTTAACAACATGAACACACTCATAAGAGCAAACCACTTTTACACGCATGTAATCAACATGAACACATTCACAGAAGTAAGACATTCATACAAGCATGTTAACAACATGAACACGCTCATAGAAGCAAGACATTCTTACAAACATGTTAACAACAGTGTTAATTTTAGAAATGAAAGTAATCGTGTCCTTTTGGACACACATCTTTATAACTATGTGTCAAAGGGTAAAACTATGCGTCCGAGTACCAATCTCAAGCTATAAGATCATGTCAAATAGTATAACACTTGTTATTAATGATAATATTAGCTAAATCACTCAAAATAATGCAGATTTGATAGAAAGAAAGCATGAGACAGCATGCTTTATGATGTTTACTACATTGTAAACATTACTTGTGCTGATGAAAATGCATCCGGCTGGACACATAACTTTTGAAATGATGTGTCCCCAGCAATTTTTATGTGTATATCACGCGGGAAGCAGAGGTAAAATTATCACTGTATCGCCATAAACACACTCATAGAAGCAAGACATTCACACAAGGATGTAACAACATGAACATATTCATAGGAGCAAAACACTTTTATAATCATGCATACAACATGAACAAACTCATAGAAGCAAGACATTCATTCAAGCATGTTAACAGCATGAACACACTCACAGAAGCATTACATTTATACAAGCATGTAAACAGTATGAACACACTCACAGAGGCATTACATTCATACAAGCATGTAAACAGTATGAACACACTCACAGAAGCATTACATTTATACAAGCATGTAAACAGTATGAACACACTCACAGAAGCATTACATTTATACAAGCATGTAAACAGTATGAACACACTCACAGAGCATTACATTTATACAAGCATGTAAACAGTATGAACACACTCACAGAAGCATTACATTTATACAAGCATGTAAACAGTATGAACACACTCACAGAAGCATTACATTTATACAAGCATGTAAACAGTATGAACACACTCACAGAAGCATTACATTTATACAAGCATGTAAACAGTATGAACACACTCACAGAGCATTACATTTATACAAGCATGTAAACAGTATGAACACACTCACAGAAGCATTACATTTATACAAGCATGTAAACAGTATGAACACACTCACAGAAGCATTACATTTATACAAGCATGTAAACAGTATGAACACACTCACAGAGGCATTACATTTATACAAGCATGTAAACAGTATGAACACACTCACAGAAGCATTACATTTATACAAGCATGTAAACAGTATGAACACACTCACAGAAGCATTACATTTATACAAGCATGTAAACAGTATGAACACACTCACAGAGGCATTACATTTATACAAGCATGTAAACAGTATGAACACACTCACAGAAGCATTACATTTATACAAGCATGTAAACAGTATGAACACACTCACAGAAGCATTACATTTATACAAGCATGTAAACAGTATGAACACACTCACAGAAGCATTACATTTATACAAGCATGTAAACAGTATGAACACACTCACAGAAGCATTACATTTATACAAGCATGTAAACAGTATGAACACACTCACAGAAGCATTACATTTATACAAGCATGTTAACAGTATGAACACACTCACAGAAGCATTACATTTATACAAGCATGTAAACAGTATGAACACACTCACAGAAGCATTACATTTATACAAGCATGTTAACAGTATGAACACACTCACAGAAGCATTACATTTATACAAGCATGTAAACAGTATGAACACACTCACAGAAGCATTACATTTATACAAGCATGTAAACAGTATGAACAAACTCACAGAAGCAAGATATTCATACAAGCATGTTAGCAGCATGAACACACTCACAGAAGAAATACATTTATACAACCATGTTAACAGTATGAACACACTCACAGAAGCATTGAGACACAAATACTTATGCAAACGCAAAAAAAAGAGATCTACATTATGACATTTGCACATATTTTATAAACATACAGGTGTGGCTTTATCCGACATGGGATATCCGACAGATACGTCATCCAAGTGCTATTTTTAGAGTTTACTATTTGTACACGTTTAGATAAGAGATCGCATGTGATTACATTCGTTCAATCGACGTAAGATTTAGATATCTCTATCTCTATGGCGGCTCGATAAGCAATATAACCTTAGATGTCCGAGTTTGATCCACACGTTTAGCTTTCTTTTGGGACAGATTAATTTGCCCTTTTTTCACATATTTTTAACAATGCTTGATCAGGTTTGATGGTTACCAGATAGAATGGCTTTGATTACAAAGTTTTATGAACTCAATACAATAAACTATTATGCTGTATGATATATACTATAATGAAAAATATATATATATATATAATGATAATCAGAACAGAACAGAACAGAACAGAACAGAAGTTTATTTCATGACTTGAACACTTAAGGTTCATCGTCATTACAACATATACACATACATGAAATAATGGAATATATGTAAATACATACAAATGTACTTATAAACATACAAAAGTAATGCGAAAATAGTGCTTAATATGTAAACATCAGAAATAAAAGTATACAATATAGGACAAAAATGACTTAATTATTACATTTGACTTACGAAATTTGGGTATTAAGTTGGCTTATTCTCTTCTCATTGGCTAATTTGTAATAAATTAATCGAACACACTGTCCATTACACATTATCTTTTTGCAAGTCATTTTTTGTCGGATTGTTTTGGTCGTTCGCGTTGTACATCGGTCGGGACAACAACTTTACGGTTTCATGCAATTTTGCTATTGATATGATACAACTTCCATTGATAGTATTTGCATACAGTAAAACTTGTGTTAAGATGCTAGTCTATGAACCTGAGAAAATTGGCTGCTTAAGACAGGTTGGCTGCTTAAAACAAATCAATATACACCATGAATCTAACGATGGGACTTTCTGTAGTGGTTGTTTAAGGCAGCTTGGCAGCTTCAAAGGATGGTTGCTTAACACAAGTTGAACTGTATATCATTTTGTGTAAGTGTTGTTTTGTTTTGTTTTTTCATTCAGACTCTTTGTAGTGGATTCACTACGGACACCGTTCAAAGTAATCTTGTACAGGTAGACACGGTGGAAGAGCTGGCGTATTTGAAAAACTTCATGACCACAAGGGCCATACAGCCTAGCAGTGGTAACTATCTCATTGCCTTCTTACAGTACTTTGTCAAACCTTAACCCTTTACCAAACGCCAAACTTTCGACTGTCCTGAATTGAAAGAATTTGCAGACGACATTTCAAAATGTTATGAAATTGAAAAATTATCTTCTGATAGTGCTGAACACAATGTGGGAAAAGGAGAAATTGCTCTTTAAAGGCAATTTCTCGTTTTTCCACGATGTTTTCCAGAGTCGTCTGCAACAAACTGATCAAATGGCGATATTGTTTAATAATTGGTTTAGTAATTAGGTAAAATACACATAATCCGCTGTTTTTTAGCCTTATCTTTCGTCGGGTTATTTAGTTCGTTCTCGGTAAACATCGGTCTGGACCGGAACTATTCGTTGTTTACCGAGAAAGACTGACCTAATTCGACGAAGGAAGGATGTTTAAAATGGTGGATTATGGTTACTTTACCTTGATTCCTTTCGCAAACAGTGTCACTCCTTTCTTCTTAAAGCAAGCTTCTACACGTCTCAGGAACCTGAGAGTAAAGATACAACAGAAAAGGATTTTCCGAGCAACTCCCTTCGGCTATCGAAATTTCCCGCAGAATTTTAAAAGATATGGATGCATTGCACAGTGGGTAGGGATGATAACAAAATGTGCATACTTCCTCCACAAAACCCTTTAAGTCTTCTTGCAGTATATATATAATTCATGAATTGTTTAGTTATTTCATTACCTATTCATGGTGTGCATTTTTATTGCTGACCATAAGGTTTCTAAGACAACACGCCCATTTTCTTCATTAACAATTTTGATTTATATACCACAGTTGCATGTATTGAGCAGCTTAACCCTTATAGTGTTGGACCCATATTCGTGCTTATGCAAGCAGGTTAAACCCTGGCCAGTCGCCAAGTAAATTGACCTCTGATCTACCTGTTTGCTACTCTGAGTATATTTCCTCAACAAAATTAAGCAGATATTTAAGGTTTTGGAACCAAGACGACACAAACATCTTTTTTTGGAAAATTACCCAGCATGCTAAGGCTTAAGGCCGTTTTTATTCTCGTGGAAGCATGCGACACATAGGCCACTGACATTTAACCCTTTCCCAAACAACAAATGTTCAACCGTCCCAAATTGCAAGAGTTTGCAGACGATATTTCAAATTGTCATGAAATTGGAAAATAATCTTCTTAGGGCAGAAAACATTGTTACGAGCAATTTCTCCTTTTCCCACATTTTTTTTTCTAAAGTCACATTTTTTTCTAAAGTCGTCTGCAAAAAAGTGGTCAAATGTTGTTATTGTTTGGGAAAGAGTTAATACTTCTTTTATCTCCATTTATTTCATTTCACCACAAAATATCTGGTCTCCTCTTAAGAATTGCCTATGTTTCAACAAGGTAGATCTACGTTACACTTAAACTTAACTGTCAATAAAACAGAACACAAATTGAATGACCTGGCATGAGATGTATTCTCTTCCTTTGTACAGGCTATTTCAATGACTTGTACCAAGTAACCACGGATGGAAACGAAGCTTGGCTTACATCAATGGACCCCTTAGTAGGCAAGTAGACATTGATATAGTACAGTGATGTAACGTTAATCCGAACACGTCCGTTCTCAACAAAATGTCCGGACTACCGAATCACCTGGACTAATGAAGCAGAGCATGTTCTTATACACATGAAGACATAAACGGTCTGCATGCAAGTGTATACTTATAACCCTTTAGCAAACGCCAAAGTGTCGACTGTCCCAAATGGAAGAGTTTGCAGACGACATCTCAAAACGTGATGAAATTCAAAAATTATCTTCTGATATAGCAGAAAACATTGTGGGAAAAGGAGAAATTGCTCGTCACGAGCAATATGTTTTTTACCCACAATGTTTTCAAAAGTCGTCTGCAACAAACTGGTCAAATAAATCCGTTCCGTCACAATTTCTTTCGGATTGCAAGACATCTGGATAATCGAGGCTTCACTGTACATCATTGCAATCCGCGAATAATTATGCGGGTTATATTGTGCCGGTTAGGAAATGCGTAAATAGGTCCTGCGTGACTCAGTGGTTAAGGTAGTGGACACAGAACTCGGGATCCTGGGTTCACCACTGGTTTCGTGAATATTGCCTTTGGCAAGTCACTAGCTCTAGAGCCCTAGCCCAGAAGTGGTGTATCCAGGAAAACCGTTAAAATCACAGTCTAAGGCCTTTATCCTGTACCAAAACGGCATACGGTGAATATAGTAATTATTTGGGGAAAAAAAAACAACTAGAAAACACTTTAAAACGTTCTTGGTATAAAATACCAAATGTTAAACATGTTGTTTGAGTATTCGTTTTGAAACCCCAAAAAATATACACAGTCACAGTACAGTGTTCTTGTTTGCAGTAAGTATCATGTTTATAGAGTAATCGTTTGGAAGCACCCAAAACGTAGACACGGTGCACAGAACTTATTTGGAAACATCAAAATTAATACAGACCGTATATAGAACATCCTTGGAAACGCCCAATTAATGCATAATGTTTTGAAACACCTTGGACATTCATACCTTGCATAGTGCATGTTTGGAAACACCAAATTAACACAAACTGTATAAAGTATATGCTTGGGAACCTTAGATTAACACAAAGTGCATAGATTCCTTGTTAGAAAACATCCAAATAGTACACATTGTGTATAGTGCATGTTTTGAAACACCAAATTATTGCAAAGTGTATAAATTCTTTGATAGGAAACATCCAAATAGTACATTTTTTTTTTTTTTTTTTAACACTAAATTATTGCAAAGTGTATAAATTAATTGTTAGGAAACATCCAAATAGTGCTTCTTGTATGAATATAGTATGTTTTGAATCACTTAATTATTGCATTGTGTATAAATTCATTGTTAGGACACATCAAAATGGTGCATATTATATAAAGTGCATGTTTTGATACACCCTGAAGAACCTATTTTTGAAGCATTGATTCCGCGCAGATTGATCTGTTTTTGTTAGACGTTATGTACAAAAGGAATTATTTGAATGCCAATTAACTCTTGTAGTGCTAGAACCAACTTCATGCTTATGCAAACAGGTTGGATCACAGGCCAGCCACCAATTGGCGGCTTGCCCGTGATCCAATCTGATTACTACTCTGACTATCTCTCCTCTCCAAAATTAAGCATACATCTAAGGCTTTGGAAAGCAGACAACACAAACAAGACGATTTAGAAAATTACCCAGCATACTGGTTACTGATAATTCTCTTGGTTCCCCCTTTGTTTCAGTTTCCGATTGGAATCCTGGACAGCCCCTAGATAACGCTGGCCAGGACCAGCGGTGCACCATCTTCTTGAGAACCTGGAACTACCGGCAAGGAGACTTCGACTGCGCAACCCGGCGGTCCATACCGCTGTGCGAAGCGTCTCCGAAGTAAGGTCAAAATTCGGATTCGGAAATGATTTGATTCGGATTTGATTTGCTTTGGGGTTTTGACATATACTGCATGTTTACGCGTGTGATTACAACATCGTGTGGAACACGGTGTAGTTCATTCGAAAACAACATTCCTGACAGCTTTGAAGCAGTTTTCTTTTTATTGCTCATGCGGTATATCACGAGTGACTCGGGCGCTGTGTGACTACGATATACAATGTATATATTTTAAAGTATTATTTCTTTTCTTTTCTTATTACTGTTTGCTTTTCAAAATGTTGTAAGTATACACTTTAAAATCGTATCAGTCAATTACACAAGTTACACGCAACCCTTCTTCAGAGTCGGTATGCATTCGTGTAAGAAATAAAGAAATAGTCAAACTGCCTCACTGGTTATTTACAATAACTACAAAAATTGATTTCATGTCAATTATCTCGAATTCAAGTCCAAATATAGTACTTATAACAGCATGGTGAGAAATAGCGCCGATTCACAATTAATGCCTCGCTGTTTTATTAATGCGTCCTCCATAATTCGTTATACTTATTGAATCGGAAAAACCAATGTAATACATTCAGAATCATGATTATACCGATTATCCTATACACATCTAGATGAGAAATAAAGAGCTTCATTATTTACCAGGGATTACCTTGTTTTTTGGGGTTTTTTTTTCGAAACTAACATGGTTGTATTTATTTTTTTAACTTTCTTTATCTTATCCAGAGACATAGATAACCTTGCTATGACATGTTATCTATGTCTCTGTCTTATCCTATCTGTAGTTTCAAGCGCATTCCCGTGATGTTTGACTGTAACAGAACATACACAGTGTACTGACCTCTTACTATGCGATATCTATTGTTATTGTATACTTTTATATTTCTCCCATTGCTTTCAATGTAATGAAACCATTAAATATTTTTTCATGATTTCATAACCTATATTACATGTCACCATGGTGGCTTAACCCTTTACCAGACGACAAATGTTCGAGTTTCCCAAATTTAAAGAGTTTGCAGACTACATTTCAAAATGTGATGAAATTGAAAAATGATCTTCAGATAGGGTAGAAACATTGTGGAAAAGGAGAAATTGCTCGTTGTTACTGTTTGGTAATTGGTTAAGTGAAAGAAATCTTTACCCAAGAAACTTCAAGAGGCAATGGGAAATTTTAACAAGCCAGCTCTGACAAACCGGGGAGTGTGCCCTAAAGAAGTATTTGTTGTATTTATTAACCCTTATAGTGCTGGAACCGACTTCATACTTATACAAACAGATTAGATCCAGCTTAGCCGCCAAGTACATTGGCATCTGGCCTGTGATTCTACTTGTTTGCTTCTCTGGATATTTTTCTTCAACAAATTAAAGCAGATATTAAAGGTTGCAGAAAGCAGACGACACAAAAATCTATGTTTAAAAGATTATCCAGCATTCTAAGGGTTAATCTTTCGAGAGTGATCGATAGTAGGCTGACAAAAAGAGTGTAAAGAACTTGCTTCATGATTGATCTAAGTTAAACAAATTGAAACTGACCTCTTATTGCCAGAATCAAAAAGCATGCCTTTACACGTTGCCACCTAACGTCACATGTTTGCGTCATGCAGCAGACGACTTTCAAAAATCATTATATCAAAAGGAGAAATTGCTTGGCACAAGCAATTACTCCTTTTGCCACAATGCGTTTTCAATCTATTCAGTATTCACACATTACAAGAGCAAAACTGAAAGGTTGTTCACATGTTTACAAAGCTTTTCTAAAGTCGTCTGCTTCAAGTAAAAAACTGTCCAAACGATCCCCTTATTTCAAGCACATTCATTTCTCTATCATTTGAGATATATACATATACAATAACAGTCTTGCCAGATTATGGGTAAAGGGTTAGCAATCAGAAACATAATCAGTAGAGTT